>OX439131.1:28627495-28634995 GCA_949318235.1 Ecdyonurus torrentis
ATCACTCAGATTTCTAATTAAATTGTTTGAAACCATAGATTTTGCACCTGAGATATCTAAGCCTCAGCTATATAGCTTTTGTGATCCTTCGTGTTGGATGTATCATCATCCCCCTTGTGACCTAACGTTGAGGATTCTCCTGCTCATAGTTGGATTGTAATGAAGGAGACTGCTTGGCTGCAGCATTACGTGAGCCAGCCCTAAAACTGTATGGCATGGTGGTGGTGGTGGCTTAGAACCAGCACATCTCTCTCTCTCTCTCTCTCTCTCTCTCTCTCTCTCTCTCTCTCTCTCTCTCTCTCTCTCTCTCTCTCTCTCTCTCTCTCTCTCTCTCTCTCTCTCTCTCACACTCTTCTCTCGTATGCTCTCGTTCTCTCTCATCGATCGAATTTTGGGACTAGAGAGAACGAGCAAGCGAGCGAGCGAGGTTTTGCGCCGACGACGAGTCTTGCACAGCGTGAGCAAGGCAAAGCTATGGGGCAAGCGCATTGTGGCGCCAATCAATGACCGAGTACAGAGGGTTCAGCTATACTAGCAAATATAGTGCCGGGTAGTGGTGGTGGTGGCGATAGAAAGAGACAGAGAGAAAAGTATAACATACGTATATACTGCACCAAATCGGGCAGTACAGAGAGGGAGACTTGTAACAAGCTGTTAGTGTCATTTTCGTGTGTGTTGTTTTATCTACATATGTGTAGAAAACAATGTTATTAATTATTAAATATCCCAGTGTTATAGTAATGTTATTAAATTTCAAAGATTATATAAAATTGTGAATGTGTATATATTTTAATTGAATAATTATAAGGTAAGATATTATATGTTTCATATTTTAAGTTGAGAATGAGAGAGATATAGGATGAGTCATTCGATTGATCAAAAAGGGAGAGGGACAGAGGTGTGTCCCCTCCTCTTACCCTTACCCTCTTACCCCAGCGCAATGCTCTCTCTCTCTCTCTCTCATGGTAAAGGGGGTGCTAGTGCCACGCCGCAGTGCATGGGGAGTGCCACCCACCCCCTCACCTCTCTTAGACTTGGAGTGCGGCGGCCATGTGCTCGCTCTCGCACTCTTCTTGCACTCTTATATAGATATTATTAACACGTGACCCCTTACTTATGCACCACACCAATGTATGCATGCAAGATAATATCATGTCTATATTTAAATTTGTTTTAAAATTATACGCTACATTTCTGTGTGATTAACTCCTGCTATATCTTTTATTTTTTCCCCATTCTAAATTAGAAGAATTATGATTCATCGGGATAATTTACCCAACGATTTTTATAAATCAATGTAAGTCAGTGTAAATTTTCTTTGATTGCATAAGAAAAAATATTTTTTTGTTGCCGCTGTCTTTATCGTAAAGAAATTGACACGATCGCGTGTTCATCGTTTGTACTCAATATATTTCTTTTGATGGCAATTTAACGACAAGAACTTTCGTCTTTTATCGAAGTTTTTATGATTTAATGTTTTACCAATTACCAATCAATATCGTCTGGTGTATGAAATAACATGACATGATTTTTATATATTTATCTATAATAGTGCGAAGAAGAATCTCATTGAAATGGCGAGCGCGCCTGCAAATAACGGAGGTAGTCTTTCCGCACAACAATTCACTGTGCATTTTGATTTACTGGCCGGAATATGGTATCGCCTGCGGTTACAAGATGAAATAAAATATTAAGCAACCTATAAAGAGGCTACTGCTTTTGTATATTTATACACAACTGTCACTTTTACCTAAAAATCTGGTCTATAATAATAAAATTAAATGATTGAAAAATTTATAGGGTGTAATGACGTCATATTTATGTCGCTTTGATGCCATACTGGAGTAATGAATAACATTGCTCAGCATAGGACAAACTTTGTTTCAGGCAGTTTTCTTTGGGGAATTGGTTAATTTTTTGATATTGTTATTTTTCTCATATATATACATCTGAGATACTAATTCAACCTATTAACAACATCAATGCACTTAAAAAAAATTCTTAGAATTTTTAATCTGCCGAAATGAGTTGTTTTCCTATAGCGGCCCATGTTACTGAGTGCTCCAACATGGCGTCGAATTTAACATGAATGCATAAACCCTAAAATATTATTTTGTGTCTATCAAAATGTTACATAGAATTGTCCGCAGTTTTATAATATGTAACAGCTCGATAAAGTTCATATATTTAAACTTTTCCTTGGCACACAAAAAAACAAAATATGGAAAAAAAAAAAAAAAAAAAAAAAGGAGCCTGTTGTATAGCGTGATATCGCGTTTTGTTTCGTGCAAGTCTAGCATGGTATAAACATCGATGTTGTATATATATATATATATATATATATATATATATATATATATATATATATAGGAAACTCAGGTCTAGTTCACGTCAATAAAATGTAACGGAACCATTTCCACCATCAGGTCAGGAAATTACAGAAATAGAAAACTGTATGACATATATTATATTTTTTGTACTACCCATTGCGAAGACATTATTATCATCTGTATCTAATGCACTCTTCGGTGATACTTATTTTTCATGCCTTTTTTTTATCACCTTATTTAATAAAAAAAAAAAAAAAAAAAAAAAAAAAAATACATACATACATAAAAAAAAAAGATCTTTATTGCTATCATTTAACAAAATGCGTAGTCAAGACCTAAGGTATCAATTGAACCAAACACATGTTAAAAAATGAAATATAAAAGAAGCTAAATAAATAAATAATAATAAAAAAATCGTAATATTTCTGCCTAAAGACAGGAATGCAATGCAATATTGTTATTTCAAGTGTCAAAATGCTGTAATGTTACTGTTTCTGACTATATACATACAGGCTGCAAAAAACAGATATTATATAACATAAAAACATCAACATCATGAAATATAACAACTTTTATTTTTCTGTAGAAGGAAAAAAAAAAAATAATAATTTGTTAACTTATGCATCTTACTAACATTTTAAAAACCACCGTGTAATAATATTTTGCTACAATTGTAATTATTTGCGCATATGTATTTATGCATATTTTTATATATAGTAACCGCAAACCTTAAACATGGGTTGATTTGATACTTTTAGTGGACATCGTGGGATTAGCTATAGCTTCCATATACTATGTATATAATTACAGTTATTCTAAAACTATTTTTATTATTAAATAAAAAGCTTTTATCTCCACTAGCAAATTACTTTGTTTTTAATTATTATCATGCATCATTTTTTTTTCTTTTTTTTTGCTTATAAAAGTGTTTTATGTTTTTAATTAATATTTTGCCCAACAGACTGAATTAACATATAAAAATATTTCATATATTTTAATGCTTTGATGTGATTATTAGATTAAAGTTTGAAAAAAAAAAAAGTTATAATTTTTCTCGTTTTCCCGGAATGTATTCTGTAATTTTTTTTCCTTTTTTTATTTTTTTTTTACAGTGGGGAAAAAATCCCATAATATAAGTGTTTTATTTTATTTTTATTTTCCTATAGTTTAAATATTATTATTAAAAGTATATTATATATTTTAAAATCCTTGTTTAACATCTTTGTACGGTGTAAGACATAGTGTTGGTAGTATTTATTTCATGAGGTATGTATTTAAAATTTAACGATAAATGAAGTACATAATTATCGAGTTTTGAGCGTTGTATTGCAGCTATTGTGATGACGTTATAGGAAACAGGAACTATTTTTTTTAACGTCCTCTTTCGTTATTTAACATTGAAAATAAAATCATTTCATTTTGATGGAAAAAAAGAAACATTATGTTGATTAGAAGTTAAAATGGAGGTAAGAGCTATATTGATTTGTTACTTTAAAAATAAGAAATGTGGAAACAAAACCTTGAAAATGTCTTATAATATGGAATTTATTTCTTGATATTTAGACCCTTGCGTAGGAAGAAACATGTATAACATAATAGAATTCACCATATGAAAAATATTTTAGCACACTACTATTTTATTATTTTATATTTTACTATGCTCTATATGGGCGGCGGTACTATAATGTAGGCGTATCGACTTAAATGACGTACGTTATATGAAAAACTATAAGGAAAAATGTATAAGCGTATAGAAACTGTTGAGCTATTAATGTCACACATCTTTTCGACTTTTTTTTTATTACTCATATAGAACTGCAGCAAAAGTTTCATTGTAAGTAATTATTATAAAATGTCACTTGGGATAAAATGTTTTTGATATGAGATATTAAGTTAACACGTGACCAAATTATATTGTCACTGCAGTAATATAAAATAGAAGGTATATGTAATAGCTTTCATGACATTATACATATAAAATGGTACTGAGGTATACAGTATACTTCATTATTTCCTTTTTTTCATGTTCTTACATTATATCCTTTATTATACTATCACTTTTTAGAGACGAGAAAGTCAGATGCACATGATGATCTGTCAGTTGAACTCTCTCTTTCTCTCTCCTTGCAAGGGTTTCATTAGAGAGAGAGAGAGAGAGAGAGAGAGAGAGAGAGAGAGAGAGAGAGAGAGAGAGACTAGAGCAGTAGCAAATAGTGGTGGAAGAAGAGAAGGAATGAGCTCCGTAATTACAAGTCGAGGAGTGAGAAGAAGAGAAAGAGTAGACAGTATAATACTATAGTGAGCGCGGACTGTTGGAATATAAGGTTTTGGTTGGAGTACAGTATACTAAACTACCAAGCCTGTGTTCAGTTTGTTTCAATGATGCTGCTGCTGCGGGCACCAAAAGCTGCCAAATGTTCTCTCAGATAAAACTCGAAAAAAGTACATTAAATTCTTTCATATAATATATAATATGAAGTTCTTTCTATATAACACACATACAGTCAGTATAAACTAGAACAAATGATTTAAGAGGTCTTGCAGTGGACGTAAATCAATATTCTGGTACTCAATTGTAGTTTTTTTTTTTTTTTTTTTTTTTTTTGCTCTGCTGTTATGTAGACCCTACCCTTATATAATGTGCTGTATTTTTATCTCACAAGTAGTAATGTGGTCGCTTATAGAGACACAGTATCTTTTCGATGATTGAAATCAGTGTACAGTAGAATTGGAAACAAAGAGTTATGTTTGATTCTTTTGAGTTTTTGTATAAATGTATATACTTCAGTTTACTAATGGCTTACAAAATAGCTTGCAATTAGTTTGCAAATTACTATCATAAAACAATAGTATCTGCAATTAGCACATTGTATATACAATGTGTGTGTTAGTAATTGCTGTATTTCTGCGGTCAAAATTAGTTCATCGCAGTAAAACTTGACCGGTACTGACTACTACTGTTTTGTATATAAATACTTCACCAACACATAAATAAGTTTAAATAATAATAAACAAGCATGGTTCTGTAATTACTTTTATATATTTAATAACAATTTAGCTTGAAATAAAATTTAATATATATTATATCAAATTTAAGTAGTAAATTAACAAGTTTTAATCTATTATCGTATATAATATGTATTATAAACTCAAAGTAGCGGGCATCACACATGATGGGAAGTTTAATTCATATACACTATAAATATACAGTCTTTTTCCATTACATTTACGTAATAACTCGAGTGAAAACATGTACAGTACAAGAGAGAGAGAGAGAGAGAGAGAGAGAGAGAGAGAGAGAGAGAGAGAGAGAGAGAGAGAGACGAGGAACATTGGTTTTGATGATGTTATACAAGTCTCGTTCTCTCCCTCGTCTCTTTTCTATTCTCTAAAAAAAAAAAAAAGAAAAACACACACGTTATTTCTCATTTAGTTTATATATTTTGTATGATAATATAAAAGTAATGTGATAATTTATCCATCTCTACTTCATACATTTGTTTGATTGTGCCAGAGTATTTACTTGCCAAACTTAATTGTAAATAATAGACTTAAATATCACACTATCATAGTTTTTCAATTTTGAAGGGTTTATTTTTATTATTATTATTATTTTTTTGTTAAAAGAAATTCTTATTGACTATTAAGCTAAGTTATAAATCACTGTATTACGACTTCAGAACGATATCTTTATTCTCTCTCTCTCTCTCTCTCTCTCTCTTTCTCCTGATTTGTTGTTGAAGTATTGGATAGAAGAGGGGTTGAAAGGGACAAACTTACTGTTGCTGGAAATGTCAGGGATGGAGATGGATGATGTTTTACGCCGGAAAATCAAGTAAATCCCTTCGATTCAGGGTCACTACTCTCTCTCTCTCTCTCTCTCTCTCTCTCTCTCTCTCTCTCTCTCTCTCTCTCTCTCTCTCTCTCTCTCTCTCTCCTCTCTCTCTCTCCTCTCTCTAAAGTCCAACTCAACGTTTGTTATGTAATTTCCTTTTCCACCGTTTCATTCCGGAAAGATCTTACACTAATCATAAAATCTCTTGAACTTGAAGTTAAGTACTGGAAAAAATATACAGTAAAGTTTTCAAAGAAAATTATATTATCATAATAGAACAAAAAACATTTTCTTATATAAAATCTTCCCCCCCCCCCCCCTTCTCGTATGTACGTAATTTAAAATGCAAACGTAAAAACTTTCTCCTTCATTTATAATATAAATTGCAAAGGAAATTATATGAGGGGAAAATTTTCAAGAAAATACAATAAGAATATACATAATAATGGTATTCATTTTATATATTTGAAAATTAAAACAACAGCTGGGACATATTTGTACCAAAAAAACCAAAACATCTACATTATTGTATTAAATTATAGTGCGAAAAATTAAAGTCACTATTATTATTCAAATTATTATTTTACGTATGTATATTTTATAATTTTAATAAAATTCGAAGTAACGAAAGTATGTATGTATTCATCTCTTAACTAATTAAAACTTATCTATAGACTTTTTTAGTGGAATAATATACATGTTAAAAAAGAGGCGGGGGGGGGGGGGGGGGAGGATATCTTGTAATAATACGCTAATGAGAAGTTGTGCGTGAATACACTCTGGGATGATGCTTCTCATTAAAATTTTCTATTCATCCCTCAAGTTTTGTTTTCCCTATTGATATCGCTAATTATAACTTTTTTTAATACATCTGCTTTTCCAATTTAAATAAAAAAAAATATATATTGATATTTATTTTATTTCAGGACTCATACAAAATCAAATTTATATCTAAAACTACTTTTTTTTTATCTTTACATGATATGTAGACAAAACTTTTGTTGTCGGTTATTAATAGATTATTGATGATTTTGTTTGTGATTATCTTTTATTGTGTATATATATATATATATATATATATATATATATATATATATATATATATATATATATATATATATATATATATATATATATATAATATTGAAACGTTGTTACAAACAGTATGATGTTATATACTACTTATAATAATAATTAATTAACAATTTTTATTATTATTATTATATATATTTTTTTGATCTTGGTTTTGAATATTGAATTTAATAAATTCAACGTCATATTTTCTCATGGTGGCATACCTTTATTCAAAGAATAAAATTATATAAATTTACAAGG